>JBBIWI010000009.1:3885000-3909906 GCA_038048805.1 Hipparchia sbordonii | reverse complement strand
CTAACCTAACCTAACCTAACCTAACCTAACCTAACCTAACCTAACCTAACCTAACCTAACCTAACCTAACCTAACCTAACCTAACCTAAACCTAACCTAACCTAACCTAACCTAACCTAACCTAACCTAACCTAACCTAACCTAACCTAACCTAACCTAACCTAACCTAACCTAACCTAACCTAACCTAACCTAACCTAACCTAACCTAACCTAACCTAACCTAACCTAACCTAACCTAACCTAACCTAACCTAACCTAACCTAACCTAACCTAACCTAACCTAACCTAACCTAACCTAACCTAACCTAACCTAACCTAACCTAACCCCCGCGGCCCCCCGCAGCCGAGAGCGCGCGCGTCCGCAGTGTTTTCGTGACCGCTCCACGCGTTTTTAATCTTCAAAAAATCGAAAAAGTGGGTTATTCTGAACCAATAAGCGCGTGTGATACACCAAAAGAAGCGGGCTTGAACGCCCTATAGTGTGGTGAAAAGTGTTTCGAAATCGGACGAAAATTGTGCGAAATATAAGCAAAAAACCAGTGTTTTCAAAAATTTTAAAACTTCAAGTGCGTGCGCTGCCCGATTAAGATCGGTGACATAGCAGTTTTATTACGTCAATCGACGCGTCTTACCAAGACGTACCAAGCAACATCCTTTCCCGGATTTTTTCCGCGCATGCGCGCGGAATTATACCCGGAAACCGGAAACCACGTGGCCACGTGCTCCGTGTTCCGGCCACAGGGGAGCGCAGCAAGTGGCTGCAATCGACGAGGGAACGCGAGCCCTGCAAGAAGACGTTTCGATCATCAAGATCTGATAAGTACTTGCAGAGTTACTGCATTTCAAAAATTTCTAAATTTTCAAAATTCTTTTTCAAAAAAATTAGATCGGCAACCCCTTTTTATTATTTAGGCAATCTATAGAACCCATTTGGCTTTACATTCCCTCAAAATTTCAGAATTTTCGGACCTGTAGTTTCTTAACTACGATTTTTCAAAATTTAGGGGTTGCCACGTGGTACTTAATCTAGGGGTGCAGTAACCCTGCAACACATCTTGAAAAATAGTACTAAGTTAGTATAGCCCTGTAAAATTTTGTTCTGTAAATTTAGCATAATTAGAACTATTTTTAACACAGTTTTACTTCAAAATTAGCTGTTTTTCAACCCCCATAAATCGGGGGTTGCGTATTTTAATAGTAAAGTAGCATATTTAAATAGGTCTTTCCGAGACCTATCAAACGAGCCCAAACACGGGCCAATTCGGTCGAATAGGGCCGAAGTTGGAACTTTTTACTCAAGTGGCGGCCATATTGACCGCCATTTGCAAAAAGTTCAAACTATCATAACTCCTTTCAGAAAAATCGTACAGGGCTGGGGTTTTTTTGCGTTTGTGTTGTCGTGGCGGGCCTACCACGTGCAGAGGTTTTAGACTCCGGTTAGAGTCGACCCCACAATATCAAAATTGAGACCGGGAGCACATGCGCCTCGAAGAGACGAGCAAAACGAGCCGTCGCACAACTTTCTGCGCCCAGTGGTTCCCGAGTTATTAATTTTTAAAAATTAGTCTAGACATAGACTGAAACTTTGGCCGCCATTTTGAAAAAATTCAGGCGAAGATATCTCGGGAACTACTGGTCGTAGCGAGCTGCGGTTTTCACCGCTGACCAGCTCGTGGCGAGGCCTGCATTTTGGACCTGGTGGGGCGACTCTACCTTGAGTCGAGGTAGAGCCGTGGTAGAGGCGCGGCAAAACTCTTAAATTTAGTTAGCTTTAAGTACTTTCAGATAGTTTCTTGACTTTTGGGCCCTGTACACCCAAAAATACACACAATAATATATTATAATTTTAAGATTAAGTTGATTATTAGTATATTTCTTTTTAATTAGGTTAGTACGGCTGTATTTGCACACACTCAGGAAAGTTGGTTATTGACTTGTCTTAGACTACTGGGGCTTTTACACCCCCTCATTGCCGTATTAGCGTTAACGCTAATTTTTGACTTGGGAGGCATTTACACCTCCCAACTTTATTATAGTAAAATAAGACCTATTTAAAAAATTTAGACTAACTGGGGGCTCCATACACCCTCAATTATCGACACAATTATATTTTAATACCAGACGCATCCCTCTAATATTAACCATGTTTGGGAGTGGGTATAGAACACCAGTTAAATCCCAAAGGGCGACAAGTAGTCCAGACTCAGATCATAACTCTAAGACCCCAGAGAAGAACTTGACTCACGAATCAGTGACCCCAGTGTCTCCAGGAGAAAAGAAATCTGGAGTCTCTTTTATTATTGACATAACTCCTGAAAACACCCGAAGGACAATGAAGGAGAATGATGCACTCCCTGACACAGCTCAATCGAGCAGTGTTCAATCAATGCCAAAGACGACGCTCTCACAAAAGAGCAACGCCCCCGCAGAACACATACACTCTCAACAGCGATCATCACAAGAGAGTTCGGTGTCTAGTCGTAAAGCACCGGCAGAGGTACCAAAACCCAAGTACACGAGTAAAATATTGGAAGCAAGGGCCTGCCTAGTGAAAGCCAAGACCCTTCTGGGTGAATCGAGAAATTTAAAGGCGGACATAAAAACTGGAGTCACGCAAGCTTTGGAAAGACTTTTTGAACTCGTGAAAGAAACGGAAAAGGCCAAGGACAAAACAGTAAGAAGTCAACACCCAGAAAGAAAGGAAGAGGAGACTTTAGACGCAGATATTGTGGAAACTTCGCAGACCGAATTAATGAAAGAACTCATAATTAACTTGAAACAACATAAAGACTCATTAATGGAATGCAAGCGGCACACAATTGATCTATCTGCAAAGATAAAGCAAAACTCCCAAATCTTCCGAGGCTGGAACAGGGACTGACATACGCTGTACAGTTAAAAGAACAGAGCCGGCTACTTGTCGAAACGGCAGAAAAATAGACGAAACTCAAAAAAGACCTGGAACAACACCACCAACATATACTGAATACCAAGTCCTACGCACAAGCAACGGCAGCCCGTTCTACCTTGCTCCCGCCCTCACAGAATGCGCTGCACTCAATAGTTATCTCGTCTCAGGACGAAAATGGACACGAGTGAACAGGTGTTAACAAAGGTCAGAGAAGCGGTGAAAGCTAAGGGAGGGATGGATCAAGGTGGAAAGGACCTCGAAAAGGGAAAGACAAGAAAGTAATTATGAGTTGCAACACAGAAGAGGATAGACAGAAAGTGAGACAAAGGCTGGAAAAATCTGGAAAAAATTTGGTGGTAGAAGATGTTAAAAACCGAGATCCTCTTTTGAGGCTAGAAGGTGTCCTCACGGTGATGAACTCCGATGTAGAAGTCCTAAATGCTTTCAGGAAACAAAACATTGATATTTTTTAAGGGCCTGAAAGAAAACGAAGGGCAGGCTTGAGGTCAAATATAAAAGGAAAGCCCGAAATCCGCACACCAACCATATCATCCTAAGTGTCTCACCAATAATATGGAAGAGAGCAATAGAAGTAGGAGCGGTGTACATTGACCTGCAACGCATTCGAGTGTTCGACCAATCGCCGCTCGTGCAATGTTCCAGATGCCTTGGATACGGCCATAGTAAAAAGTACTGTACAGATACGGTGGACCTCTGCAGTCACTGTGGAGGACCGCATCTAAAGGCGCAATGCTCGGAGTGGCTTGCAGGAGGCGAACCCACATGTAGAAACTGCAACAGCAGCAAAGCACGATCGCAGTGACCACAATGCCTTTAGCCAGGACTGCCCTATACGAAGAAAACGCGACGCTATAGCGCGGATGTCAGTGGCGTACTGCTAAAGGCACCCAAGAGGACACACACCGATATAAAGATGTCGCGGTTACTAAGGTTGCATCGACTGAATTAAGGGGCTCTCAACTTTCTGCAAGCAAATCTGCAACGTAAAAAACTAGGCACTCACCGGCTTCAACTTGAGTCCGTAAAACGTGGTGTTAAGGTGGCACTGGTACAGGAACCATATGTCGGTAGAGAGGGGCAGAGTGTCGGGCCGGAGTGGAGCCAGGGTCTTTCAGTGCGCTGATAATGGGGAGGGTCCTGTAAAGGCCGCTATCATAGTATTCGACGCGAACCTTCACATAAAGCAGTACCCGAAACTCACCACAAATAACATCGCAGTGGTGGGAATCCAAACCAGCGCCTGGGAGATAGGCCCTGGTCTCTTTCTATTTCGAACCGGACCAGCCGATGGACCGGTACCTAGCGCACCTTCGCACGATCCGGCGCGAATTGAAAATCCAGAGATGGGTAGCCGCAGGCGACGGAAACGCTAAAAAACGCTTGGTGGGGCAGTCCGGTGACGGACCGCCGAGGAGAGGAGCTACGAGGAGCCCTGGAGGACCTCGGTCTGGACATATTAAACAAAGGGGAAATACCCACCTTTGACGTCATCAGAGGCGGTCAAAGATTCAGCAGCTTCGTGGATATTACGACGGCATCGCCCAGCCTCCTCGATCTGGTGGACGAATGGAGTGTATGTGAAGACTTAACCTCCTCGGACCACAACGGCATCACTTTCAAACTAAATCTAAACCGAACCAGATACAACTACATCAAGCACACAACACGTATATACAATACACGGAAAGCAAATTGGACCCAATTTCGTGAGAAACTGGGTCAAATATTGCAAGCCAAAAACATCACAGTCACACACATCAAACATACAGACACAGCGACCCAGTTAGACGACACTACACACAAAACTCACACAGGCAATAACAGAAGCATGCGAACATACAATTCCTAAAATTAGAAAGAAAGAGACACTCACGGTGCCGTGGTGGTCTGAGGAGCTGGCGACGTTGAAGAGGGAAGTAGCCACCAAAAGAAGGAGGATTCGATGCGCAGCGGCGATCCGACGTCCGAGGGTGATAGAGGAATACCTGGAAATCAAACCAGATACGAGACCGAGGTAAGGGAAGCGCAAACGAAATCATGGAAGGATTTCTGTAGTAAGCAGGATAGAGAGTCGGTCTGGGAGGGTATATATAGGGTTTTGGGCCGGACGGCCAAACGCGAGGAGGACCGCCATTAGCGATGGATAACACAGAGTTGGACGCCAAAGGCTCGGCTCGACTTATGGCTGAGACCTTCTACCCCGAGGACTCCGAGGAGCACGACTCCGAAGAGCACCGACGGGTGAGGGCCTTAGCAGAGCTTGTAGACAGAGAGACCTCATCGGACCGGTGGGACCCCCCTTTCACCCCTTTTGGAGTTAAAACTGGCAAGTCGCTCCTTCAATTCCAAGAAGGCCCCGGGTGCGGACGGCCTCACCGCCGACATATGCCTACGTGCGATAGAATCCGACCCAGAGCTCTTCCTGTGCCTCTTCAATCAGTGCCTGGCTGTCCATCACTTTCCCAGGGTTTGGAAGGAGGCCACGGTTATATTTCTTCGGAAACCGGGAAAAACCAATTACACGATTCCAAAGTCTTACCGCCCTATAGGCCTCCTCCCTGTACTTGGGAAGGTCATGGAAAAAATGATTGTCACAAGGTTACAATTTCATTTAGCGCCCAAAATCAGCTCACGCCAGTTCGGCTTCATGCCCCAACGCAGCACCGAGGACGCCCTCTATACCTTAATGAAAACACATTAGAAGCAAATTAGATTTGAAGAAAATTGTCGTTTTGATCTCACTAGATATAGAGGGCGCCTTCGACAATGCTTGGTGGCCAAAAATTAGAGTCCGACTGGCGGAGGAGAGATGCCCTATAAACATCCGACGGCTATTGGGCAGTTACCTAAAGGACAGGAGCGTCAGAGTCAGGTACTGTGGAGAGGAGCATGAAATAGGCACTGGGAAGGGTTGTGTGCAGGGATCCATTGGCGGGCCGATGCTCTGGAATTTGCTTTTAGACCCATTGCTTCGGGATTTGGAAGCCAAAGGTGTTTATGTGCAAGCATTTGCCGACGATGTAGTTATGGTGTATGACGGCGAATACTGCACTCGAGATCGAACGGCGGGCCAATGCAGCCCTCGAGCATGTGGCGACGTGGGGTGAGTCTAACAAACTTCGTTTTGCGCCTCACAAAACCAACGCAATGGTCGTGACGCGAAAGTTGAGGTACGACACCCCACGACTTCGCATGGGCGGGGTCGACATTGTCCCGTCGAGCGAGATCAAACTGTTAGGGGTCATCATAGACCATAAACTTACGTTTAATGCTCACGTGGCGAGTACTTGCCGACGCGCCATTGCATTCTATCACCAGCTGGCGCGTGCAGCCAAAATAAGTTGGGGACTAAATCCCGAAGTAATTCGTTCTATATACACAGCGGTAGTTGAGCCTGTGGTGCTGTACGGCCGCCAGCGTATGGGCCCCTGCAGTGGACAAACTCGGCATCAGAAAACAACTAAATATGGTCCAGCGGGGTTTTGCGCAGAAACTTTGCAAGGCCTACCGCACCGTATCCCTGAACTCGGCGCTGCTGCTCGCTGGGATACTCCCTCTCGACCTCCGCGTCCGCGAAGCAGCGGCGCTATACGAGGCGAGGAGGGGGGTGCCCCAGCCAGAGATAGGAGACCGGGAGGTGGAGCGGATGGCCTCGGCCCTGCGGTCCCCGCATCCCGCCCTTCAAGTGGACCTCGAGTTCAAGTGCCTGGTAGACCAAGAGCAACTAATTGCAAACAATCAAAACGATTACAATATCTACACAGACGGCAGCAAGATTGAGGGCAAAGTGGGCGCGGCACTATCCGTTTGGAGTGGTGCCGCCGAAACCAAAACCCTCAAGCTTGCTCTGCCGTCCTACTGCACAGTTTACCAGGCGGAGCTCTTGGCTTTATGTCGGGCAGCGCGTATGGCTGCGCAAAATCTTGCTGGATCAATCGGGATTTACTCGGACTCCCTGTCAGCGCTCCAGACCTTACAAAATCCTAAGGCCCTCCATCCCCTAGCAGTAGAGGCACGTGAATATCTGCGTGGCGCTCTGCTCCAGGACAGACATATTAGTCTGTTCTGGATCAAAGCCCACGCAGGCCTAGAAGGGAACGAACGCGCCGATTACCTGGCAAAGGAGGCAGCGCTGAAGTCCAAGCGTGGATTCGATTATGATGGTTGTCCCGTTTCATTCGTCAAGCGAAGCATTCGCCATGCGATCGCTTGACGAATGGAACGCCCGATATCGAGCCGGAGAAACTGCCGGAGTCACCCGGGAATTCTTCCCGGACGCGGTGGCGGCCTACTGCATCATTGGCAAACTGGAGGTGGACTGGCACATCACCCAGGTGTTGACGGGGCACGGCGGATTCTCCGAGTACTTACACCGTTTTAAGTGCAAAGAGAGTCCGTCTTGCGTCTGCGACCCCGGGGTGTCTGAGTCAGTCTTCACCTGCTGTTTGACTGTCCTGTCCACCAATACGAGAAACAAAAGTTAGAGTGCAAACTTAACCTAAAGCTGTCCAAAGATAATCTGGCAGACATTATGTGCAACAGTAAAAATAGAGCCGCTTTCCTGAAATACTGTAAATACATCTGTAAAATAGCTAATAATAGGAATAGAATTTAAAAGTATGCTGGACAAAATATAGTGTTATATATTGTTAATCAGCATACAAATACTAGATTGTAACAACATAGGATAGGCACTAGTTAGTAAAGAATAATAATTAGCAATAGTTATCATTGTATAGTTATTATTTAGGTTATCTTAAAAAATGTATAGACATAAGAAAGAAACTAAAAACTGACAATAAATAAAGTTCAAACCTAGTACTAGTAAGAAAATGTCGAACGGTAGGGACGATGATGTATAGATTTAAATATTGTCTAGCCATAAGTTTGCTCTTAAATAAATAAAAAACCCTAAAATAATCCCTAAAAAAACTTGAGAATAGGAAGGGAACCCACCCATCGTGTAAAAGAAGATGAATGCAAGAAAGAATAAGTATGCGGAATGAAAGTGCGAGAAGCATGCAAGCGAGAACTGGTATGGAAGCGTCGTAAAATAAAACCAAATGTAGCCACAGTCTCTGACCAAGTTAGAGGGAGTAGTAAAAAAAAAAAAAAAAAAAAAATAAAAAAAAAAAAAAAAAAAAAAAAAAAAAAAAAAACCTAACCTAACCTAACCTAACCTAACCTAACCTAACCTAACCTAACCTAACCTAACCTAACCTAACCTAACCTAACCTAACCTAACCTAACCTAACTAACCTAACCTAACCTAACCTAACCTAACCTAACCTAACCTAACCTAACCTAACCTAACCTACCTAACCTAACCTAACCTAACCTAACCTAACCTAACCTAACCTAACCTAACCTAACCTAACCTAACCTAACCTAACCTAACCTAACCTAACCTAACCTAACCTAACCTAACCTAACCTAACCTAACCTAACCTAACCTAACCTAACCTAACCTAACCTAACCTAACCTAACCTAACCTAACCTAACCTAACCTAACCTAACCTAACCTAACCTAACCTAACCTAACCGAACCTAACCTAACCTAACCTAACCTAACCTAACCTAACCTAACCTAACCTAACCTAACCTAACCTAACCTAACCTAACCTAACCTAACCTAACCTAACCTAACCTAACCTAACCTAACCTAACCTAACCTAACCTAACCTAACCTAACCTAACCTAACCTAACCTAACCTAACCTAACCTAACCTAACCTAACCTAACCTAACCTAACCTAACCTAACCTAACCTAACCTAACCTAACCTAACCTAACCTAACCTAACCTACCTAACCTAACCTAACCTAACCTAACCTAACCTAACCTAACCTAACCTAACCTAACCTAACCTAACCTAACCTAACCTAACCTAACCTAACCTAAACTAACCTAACCTAACCTAACCTAACCTAACCTAACCTAAACTAACCTAACCTAACCTAACCTAACCTAACCTAACCTAACCTAACCTAACCTAACCTAACCTAACCTAACCTAACCTAACCTAACCTAACCTAACCTAACCTAACCTAACCTAACCTAACCTAACCTAACCTAACCTAACCTAACCTAACCTAACCTAACCTAACCTAACCTAACCTAACCTAACCTAACCTAACCTAACCTAACCTAACCTAACCTAACCTAACCTAACCTAACCTAACCTAACCTAACCTAACCTAACCTAACCTAACCTAACCTAACCTAACCTAACCTAACCTAACCTAACCTAACCTAACCTAACCTAACCTAACCTAACCTAACCTAACCTAACCTAACCTAACCTAACCTAACCTAACCTAACCTAACCTAACCAGTCCCGCACCGGAGCGCAAGGTGTAAGCAGCGTTTTCGCGGAGCTCCGCGCTCAAAAATGCAAGTTTTAGGGCCAAATTGTGATAATTAACTAGTGCGATACACCAAAAGTTGCGCGCTGGCGAGCGCTACCCAGTGGTGAAAAAATTTTCGGAATCGGACGAGTTTTACGCGAGATAGATGCATTTTAGTGTATATAGTTTAAGTTTTTCACGGTTTTTCGCGTGCGGTGCTTGTTTTTCCGCGGGGCAACCCCGTTTCGCGAGTGCCAGTGGATGCGCCGGGTTGAGCCGCACCTGTTGGCCAAAGCTCGGATTTTTAAACCCCTGCGCCAGGGAGTTGGGACGGAAAAAGTGCAGTTTTTGTGGGAAAAAACCGGTCTTTCGGTTATAACTCTGGAAAGCGATCGAAGACCTGGACTTTTTATTGTTTTATGGTGTGCGGGTTGGTGAGGGGCAACTGCACACCAAATCTCAGATTTTTGTGGGACATAGTTTTGGAGATAGAACGATCTTTGTGCAAACGACCGTTAGGTGAAAACCTAGAAGGAAGATGCCTGGACCATCAGACCTTGTGCCGTGACGTGGGCGGAGTGATAACTTAGCAAAAGTGCATCCATTCCAGACACGGGGAGCTGGTTCCGGGGTGTGGGAGCGCTTTTCCTGGTAATACATCCAAACTCTGTCCTTCATCCTTTCATATCTCCGAGAGCCAATTAAGTATCACTGTTTTTATTGTTCACACGGGTGCAGGAACTATCTGGGTACACGGCCTGAAAATTACAGGCCGATATCTCTTATAAGTAACTTACAGGCCCATCTGGCGTGCGCGGCGGGAGTCGGCGCTATCTTTCGCCGACTTTGCGCGCCTGTTTGGGGGGGTTCCCGTGGTGGGATCTATTCGTAACATATCTTCATTTCGGTTTCTGGCCCACAGCATCCATATCCCGTTTTTAAAATTCTTAAATACCTAGAAACAAAAAAGTAGGTTTTTCATTTGAAATTACGTAACTGAAACTTTCTGCAGGCCATAACTCTCCCACCTTTAGTCCGATTTTGTTGCGGGACCTTTATAAACTCAGGATTTTCAGGCCTCTACAATGGATTTTTCAGGATTTTGATTTTTCTGAAAACTCGAATTTTTTAAGTTTTTCCCACTTTTTTCTAAAACTTCATAAAATCGTTTAAAATCCATATCTCCCTCATTTTTCCGCCGTTTCCTTCCGGTTTGCATATATCTACATAGAATTTATATATCTATCAAGTCTCTCTTCTTTTTCCACCATTTTCCGACTTTTGTAGGAAAAACTTTTTGCAGGCTGTACCTCACTCATTACTGAACCGATTTGATTGCGGGACCTTTATAAACTCAGGATTTTCAGGCCTCTACAATGGATTTTTCAGGATTTTGATTTTTCTGAAAACTCGAATTTTTTAAGTTTTTCCCACTTTTTTCTTAAACTTCATAAAATCGTTTAAAATCCATATCTCCCTCATTTTTCCGCCGTTTTCCTTCCGGTTTGCATATATCTACATAGAATTTATATATCTATCAAGTCTCTCTTCTTTTCCCACCATTTTCCGACTTTTGTAGGAAAAACTTTTTGCAGGCTGTACCTCACTCATTACTGAACCGATTTGATTGCGGGACCTTTATAAACTCAGGATTTTCAGGCCTCTACAATGGATTTTTCAGGATTTTGATTTTTCTGAAAACTCGAATTTTTTAAGTTTTTCCCACTTATTTTTTCTAAACTTCATAAAACCGATTAAAATCCATATCTCCCTCATTTTTCCGCCGTTTTCCATCCGGTTTGCATATATCCACATAGAATTTATATATCTATCACATCCCCCCATAAAATCCCCCCTCACCCCCCCCTACCCCCCTTTCACTCCCCCTCACCCCCCAACTGTATGGTGCGGTTGGATACTTGGTGCCTTGCCCGGACGACTATTCAAACTGTGAAAATGGACACTATGGACTTAACCGCCGCGGGTGGTGCCGACGATCAACTGTCGGTCCCCATCAACTCGGATTTGACACACCAACCTCCGATATCGAACCCGGAGCCAGTTGCCTCGCAGAGCGCGGGCGGCGACCCTCCTACTACAGGGAAGCGCAGGCGTGCGACACCTGCTTCTGCGGCAGCGGCTTCTGCCGCCCCCCCCAAAATATCAGCCGCTGCGGAGGATGTGGTGGATCTCAGCTCCCTAGCGAGGGTGGTCACGGCACTCTCCGTGGAGATCATATCGGCAGTACAGGAGGGTAAAAGTGTCACCGCTTTCAACAAGCGGCGCATTATCATGGCTTCGGAAGAGACGAGGAAGGCGATGGCGGCATACCAGCGCATGCTCCCTCAGAGCTCGGACGCGGGCATGCGGACCTCTGCACCAGCACCACAGCGTTTTACTTCTGCGATGGCTGACGCCGTGGACCGAGCCGAGGTGCCGTCCCGGATGTTGCCATCTCAGTCTTCCACGTGCGGCGAAGAAGAAGGGCTGCGCGCCGAGCTGAGGACATGCGTCAGCGAGGTGCGCAGGCTGCGCAGCGATCTTGCTTCGGCAACTTCAAAGATCACCGCGGCGGGGGATGCGGCGCGCCCGACCTATGCTCAGTCGTTGGCCGGAAAAACCGAAGGC
This sequence comes from Hipparchia sbordonii, assembly GCA_038048805.1. NCBI lineage: Eukaryota > Metazoa > Arthropoda > Insecta > Lepidoptera > Nymphalidae > Hipparchia > Hipparchia sbordonii. Next base: position 3,897,998 of record JBBIWI010000009.1, on the reverse strand, counting down.
AACGCCGGCGGCGACTGCAACGGCGCCTGCAAGGGTCGCGGTGGCTGCCGAATCGCCCCGCCTGGGGGTCGTCACCGCGCATAACACTACGGAGCTGGCGCCCACTACTAGCTACGCCCTGATTGTGTCGGCTAAAGGACCGGCCAGCAGCAGCAGCAGCAGACAGGAGGCGGTGGCCGCATTCAGGAAGGCCATCACATACAAAAATTCCAAGTACGCACCTGCCAGAGTGAAGCCGCTGTCTAATAACAAGCTCCGCGTGGAGTTCGCCACGGCAGATCAGCGAAACGACACACTAAACCGACTTAAGGACTCAGATAAGGTGTGCGCCGTAGTTGCTAACAAAACCAAACCGATGCTCATAATCAAGGGAATATCCAAGGACATTGCGTCCGAGGAATTGATAAGCGTCCTTAAGACGCAAAACCCGGGTGTCGGTGACCCAGCCAGCGATACCGACATCCAGCTGCGCTTCCTCCGTAACAATAAAAATGAGAATTTATATAACGCCGTATTGTCGTTGGAGCCCGGAGCCTGGAGGAGGGCGATGGAGCTGGAACGCGTCAATATCGACCATCAGAGGGTCCGTGTCCACGGCTTCACCCCCTTCCTTCAGTGCCACGGTGCTTCCAGTTCGGCCACACTGTAAAACACTGCGGTCATGACTCGCCGTCCCCATGTGCCCACTGCGCCTGTACGACGCACAAGGAGGCCGACTGCCCGGAGAAGGAGAGAAGAGCTCCACCAAGATGCTATAACTGTATAAGCAGAAATGTGAGATTTAATTTGAAAGGGGATGAGGCCCATAAAGCCGACTCACCGATGTGTCCAGTCCTGCGGGCCATGAGGAAACGGGTGGAATCAAATATCGATTATGGAGTGTAGTTCTTTCGGCATTATCCAGTGTAATTTAGACAGGTCGAAGAGCTGCCTCCAGGAATTCACCCGGTTCTTCATGGACAGCGGGCACTCTCTTGCCCTCGTTTCGGAGCCGTACATTGGCCCTGGAAGCGAGGTCAAATCAATACAGGGTCTCAATATCTTCCAATTTCCGGGCAGTAACAAAGTAAAGGCATGTATTCTGGCTAAAACAACTATTTCCGTCATTGGAGTATCACAATTTTCTTCGGCCAACCTATGCGTCGTGCAGGTTAGAGCGGGACCGAGGAAAATTTACCTTGCATCGGTATACATCGAACCAGGCGAGGACATCTTGGGCACTTTGTCGGCAACAGAGAACTTCGTGAGTCAAGTCGGAAGCGCTAGCTGCATAGTTGGAGCGACTTTAATGGCTGGCACCCCCTCTGGGGCAGCAGAGTAGCTAACGATAGGGGAAAGGCGGTGTTAGACATGGCGTACGGACGGGACCTGTTCGTGTGTAACGTGGGCGACGTCCCCACCTTCGAGACGGTGACGCACGGGCGGGCGAGGACGTCGATCGTCGACATCACGCTGGCGTCGGCGGACCTCGCGGACCGGGTCGCTCGCTGGAGGGTCAACCTTGAGGCGTGCCCGATGTCTCAACACAATGCCGTCGAATTCTCAATTACCTTGGACTATAAACTCGACCGACCGACCGACGCGACTTCCACTTTCTTATACAAAAAATGAAAAGGCTCAGTGGGCAACGTTTAAAACATCACTACACACACAGATGACTCTATCGGACACACTCGAACAGGACATACACAACATGAACACAGAACAACTAGACTCATTCATTCAACGAATCACGGACATAATACACGAAGCGTGCAGGGAATCGATGCCGGTCAGGAAGCCCGGCGGACGTCACAAGCCGCCGTGGTGGACGGACGAGCTGGAGGCCCGTAGGAGGGAGGTCATCGATCTGCACCGTAGGCTGCACGCTGCAGTCAAACGAACCACCAATCGCGGCGCACACACTCCGACGCCGGACACGCCCGACACACACTCACACCCACTCACACACACACAACCACAGGACTCACACACCCCGGCACTGGCTGCGGAACTCTCCGCCTTGAAGCGCACGTACGCGGACGAGCTCAGGGAAGCATCATCGTCGAACTTTAGGGAATTCTGTAACATGCAGACGAAGGAGAACGTTTGGTCTCTGACCAACCGTCTCCTCAAGGACTCGAACCCTCGCAGGGCTCCCATCACACTACACGACCACGGCGCGCACACGACCGACGGGGAGGAGACGGCCCGGGCGCTGCTGGACCGCTTCTTCCCGGACGACGACCCCGCGCTCGACACGCACCCGCGACACCGCGAGCTGCGGCGGGGCATGCGGGCTCCGCCGAGTGGCCGGCGACGACCCTCCGTTCGCCGGGGAGGAGGTCCTGGAGCTGCTGGGCCTCATGAGCCACAAGAGGGCGCCGGGGCTGGACCACCTCACCTCGGACATCTGCTACCAGTTCGCGGCGGCCTACCCGCAGCTGTTGACGGACGTGCTAAACAGGTGCCTCGACCTGCGGCACTTCCCCGGCGCATGGAAGACCGCATATGTCAAAATCATCCGAAACCCGGGAAGAAGGACTATACTAAACTGGACGCGCACAGGCCGATCGGCCTCATTCCCGTATTCGGCAAGCTTCTGGAGAAACTGTTTATCAAAAGAGTCACTTACGCGCTCGACCGCGCGGACAAAAGTCACACACGCAATACGGGTTCAAAGAACAAAAGAGCACGGTGATGGCCATCGACGCGGCCCTCTCGAGGATCCGGTGCGCCAAGGCGGGCGGGGACCTCGTGGTGGCGGTGTCGTTGGACATTAAATCCGCCTTTAACAACGCGTGGTGGCCGGCGCTGCTGGAGAGGCTGCGCGGCGCCGGGTGCCCGGGTAACATCTTCGGGCTGATCTCCGACTACCTCGCGGACCGCACCGTAGTCCTGGACTACGCCGGAGCTCGCGCCGCGAAGACCACGACCAAGGGGTGCGTGCAGGGCTCGGCCTGCGGTCCCGTCTTGTGGAACATCATCTTGGACGAGTTACTCGAGACACAGCTTCCGGACGGGTGCCACGTCCAGGCGTACGCCGACGACGTGCTCCTGATCTGTCAGGCGAAAACGCTACACACCCTACAGCACAATACGAACACGGCGCTACACACCATCGCGGAATGGGGCAAGAGCGCGAAGCTCCGCTTCGGCCCGGACAAGACACAACTCATTTCGTTCGCCGGAAAGGCGGAGGCCGCTCTTATCACCATGGAGGGGCAGCCTCTCCCCTTCGTGAAGGAATTCAGATACCTGGGGGTCATTATAGACCAGAAACTCCTATTCAACAAACACGTAGAATACATAATAGGCAAGGCCACGCGCATCTTTAACAAGCTCTGCCTCTATTGTAGGCCCACCTGGGGCTCGCACCCGGAGAATGTTCAAACTATATACCGCCAAGTGATCGAGCCGATAGTCACCTATGCGGCGGGCATATGGGGACACGTGGCCTGCAAGAAGGGTGTCAGGCGGAAGCTGCTGAGCCTGCAGCGGGGCTTCGCTATCAAGGCGATCAGAGGGTTTCACACCGTCTCCACGACAGCGGCCATCGCGCTAGCACAGCTCACCCCTCTCGACCTCAAGGTCCGGGAGGTACACACTATAGAGCAAGCGAAACTAACACACACTACACAATTCCTACCGCAGGACATTCACCTGGAGCGTCCCATACCACCGCACGAACTTCTGCACCCCGCCTCGCGGGTCGCGGTGCGGCACGGCACACACACCGACGCCGAGCGCGCGGCCCTGCACGCCGCGCCGCGCAGCGTGGCCATCTACACCGACGGCAGCAAGCAGGAGGACGGGGCGGTCGGCGCGGCTTTCGTGGCCTACGACGGGAACGAGGTCGCGGCCACCAGGAAGTTTAAGCTGCACGACAGCTGCTCCGTCTTCCAGGCCGAGCTGTACGCCATCCATCGGGCGTGTGCGTGGGCGGTCGGCACACACGCGAAAACACACGAACACTACACGTACACTATACTCTCCGACTCCAGGGCGGCCCTGGAGGCTCTGCGGGCGAGGAGCAACACGCACCCCCTGGTCGCAGCCGTACACCGCACAGTGCACGCACACTCCGCACCGCTCCACTTCGCGTGGGTCAGGGCGCACGTCGGCGTCGCCGGGAACGAGGGCGGCCGACGCCGCCGCCAAGGCCGGCACGGCGCTGCACCGGCGGCCCGACTACTCGGCCTTCCCGGTCAGTTTCGTCAAACAGAGGGCCCGCGAAGAGTCGCGTCGCACCTGGCAGGCCAGGTACGCGAGCTCGGACACGGGAACGCACACGCGGAGACTACTGCCCGACCTACGGGACATTAAAACCTTTTTCCAACACACCACAATTGCATTTCATATCACACAGATGCTCACTGGGCACGGATATCACAAACAATATCTCAAACGATTCAAGGTTATCGACAGCGACGCGTGCCCGTGCGACGGCTCGTCTGTCCAATCGGTGGACCATCTGCTCAAAGAGTGTCCGCAGTTCGCACTGCACAGATACAGGCATGAGATGCACTGCGAGCTGCTGCGGCGCTCGCCCTACTCGGTGACGGACCTAATCAAAAAACACAGCTGCATCGTATCCTATATAGAATTCGCCAATCATATATTCAAAACGCTGAAAGATTTTAATCAAACATGACCGTCTCATTCTATCCGCATATTTAAGGGCATAGAATTAAGTATATTGTTTAGTTTTTAGTAGAGGTGCTCAATTCAGTTTTGTTATTATTATTATTAATTAATTTTAATATTGTGTAAAAAATTATCAGTTAATTTAAATAATGTGTAACAAGTTTTAATAATGTGTAAAAAATTTAAATAATGTTTAAAAAATGTGTAAAGCGCTAGGCGCGGGGTGCTCGGAGCCGCGGACTGATGTATCAAATCGCAGAAGTCCGCGGCTACCAGTGTACCTATGTAGTGTATAAATCTGTTAATATCAAATTAAAAAAACAAAGTTGTGGCTCAATTAGATTAAGAAAAAAAAAAAAAAAAAAAAAAAAAAAAAAAAAAAAAAAAAAAAAAAAAAACCTAACCTAACCTAACCTAACCTAACCTAACCTAACCTAACCTAACCTAACCTAACCTAACCTAACCTAACCTAACCTAACCTAACCTAACCTAACCTAACCTAACCTAACCTAACCTAACCTAACCTAACCTAACCTAACCTAACCTAACCTAACCTAACCTAACCTAACCTAACCTAACCTAACCTAACCTAACCTAACCTAACCTAACCTAACCTAACCTAACCTAACCTAACCTAACCTAACCTAACCTAACCTAACCTAACCTAACCTAACCTAACCTAACCTAACCTAACCTAACCTAACCTAACCTAACCTAACCTAACCTAACCTAACCTAACCTAACCTAACCTAACCTAACCTAACCTAACCTAACCTAACCTAACCTAACCTAACCTAACCTAACCTAACCTAACCTAACCTAACCTAACCTAACCTAACCTAACCTAACCTAACCTAACCTAACCTAACCTAACCTAACCTAACCTAACCTAACCTAACCTAACCTAACCTAACCTAACCTAACCTAACCTAACCTAACCTAACCTAACCTAACCTAACCTAACCTAACCTAACCTAACCTAACCTAACCTAACCTAACCTAACCTAACCTAACCTAACCTAACCTAACCTAACCTAACCTAACCTAACCTAACCTAACCTAACCTAACCTAACCTAACCTAACCTAACCTAACCTAACCTAACCTAACCTAACCTAACCTAACCTAACCTAACCTAACCTAACCTAACCTAACCTAACCTAACCTAACCTAACCTAACCTAACCTACCTAACCTAACCTAACCTAACCTAACCTAACCTAACCTAACCTAACCTAACCTAACCTAACCTAACCTAACCTAACCTAACCTACCCTAACCTCACCCTAACCTAACCTAACTAACCAACTAACCTAACCTAACCTAACCTAACCTAACCTAACCTAACCTAACCGAGTCCCGCACCGGAGCGCAAGGTGTAAGCAGCGTTTTCGCGGAGCTCCGCGCTCAAACAGTGCAGTGTTATATATCAAAAGTTGCGCAATTGAAAGCTCTACAAGGTTCCGGAAAGTGTTAAATCAAAAGTGAAAAAGTGGACCAGTGGCAAGCAAAAAACTGGAAAAGTTTTAAAATTTAAACCTTTGGAGCCGAACGCTGCCTAAACAAGATCGAGAACGTACTGTTTTCTATACAGCATTCGACGCGCCTCACTGGTATCTACAAGGCGACACCTCATCCGGATTTTTCCCGTGCGTACGCACGGAGAATTCCGGAAAAACCGAAAACCACGTGGCCACGTGCTTCGTGTTCCGGCTGCAGAGGGCGCTTCTTCCAGCTGCAATCGACGCGGCCTCGACGCGAGCTGAACGGGGACATCTTGTTTGCAGCACTCGGACAGGTATTTGCCAGAGTTATTGCATTCCGAAAAATTTTCAAAATTTCAAAATTCTTTTTATTAAATTTAAAGCGGTGACCCCCCATTATCTTTTGTGCATTTTATACATCTTAACTAGATTAATCACTATTCCAAATTTCAGATTTTTCGGCCCCAGTAGTTTTTGAAATATAATTTTTTGAAATTGGGGGTTATGTACCACGTGCCACGTGGTACTTAATATAAGGGTGCAGCAACTCTGCAACATACGTCAAAAAATAGTTTTAGGGCGGGGTATGCCCCAGAAATTTAAATAAAAATTTTATTTTAATATAGGCAATTTTTTATAGTAGTTTTTTGTTAAAAATCTGAGGTTTTTCTCAACCCCCATAAATCGGGGGTTGTTTTTAAAATTACCTTACTCAAAATTTGAACAGCTCGTTAAGAGACCTTTCCGACAAGCCCAAACACGGGCTAATTAGGCATAATATTGGCGAAATTAGAAGTTTATTCTTAAGTTGCGGCCATATTGGCGGCCATTTTGAAATAGTTTCAAAGGGCATAACTCCGCCCAGAGACATCGCCTGAAGCTGCGGTTTTCTCTGTACCCCTCATAAAGGCGGACTCTACCACGTGCGCTAAGTTTGGCTCGGGATAGAGTTTACCCCCCCCCACTCGAACTAAGCCTGGGAACGTATAGCCCCCGCCGAGACGAATGCGGAGAGCCGTCGCACTTGTTCCTGCTCCCAGTGGTTCCCGAGATATCGATTTTTCAAATCTTGGTCTAGACCTAGGTGATATCTGGGTCCGCCATCTTGAAAATATTTAAATCGGGATATCTCGGCAACCGCTGGTCGTAGCGCGGTGCGGTTTTCTTCGTTTGACAACAGCCCCCGGCGAGGGCTATCTAGCTGACATATACGGGTGACTCTATCTGGAGCCGAGGTGGAGACGCGGTAGAGTTGAGCTCTACCGAGTCGCGGAATTAGTTTTAAGTAGATTTAATTAGTTTTAAGTAGCTACGGCTTGTTTCAGACCTAATCAGGGTCTTTGACGGAGACGAATAGTCTTATTTTGAGACTTGTAACATTAGTTACAACACTTTGCAACTGACGGGAGCAGTCTTTGCTATATATACAAATTTTACAATTTTATTTTATTTTTATACTATTTGACATATATTATACATTTAAATTTTGACGCATACCTCTAACATGATTCGTACACCCACCAAAGAGCCGGAAGGAACGAACCCACCCTCTGTAAGTCCCCCCAAAGAGATTAAAAAATTAGCGAGACATAGTTTGGAGAAGTGGGAGGGGGCGGCCATTGACCCCGCATCCACAAAGGCGCCGGGCGCCCCTACCACCTCCAAGCAAAAACCTAAGACAGTGCAAAAGGGTAGTGAAAGCCCTGATGTTAGACGCAGCGTAGAGAAGCTGGAAGGGATAGGATTGGAACCGCACGAAGTGACTCCAGTTACCAGCAAGACATTTACCCAGACCCTACCGAAACAGGTGCTGTCAAGCCGCTTAGCTGAAGGAAAGGCAAATTTAATCAAAGCCAGAACAAATATAAATAACTCGCGGAACATCAGGACCGATATTAAATCAAATGTGCTGGAGGCGGTGGACAAAATGTTCAGGATTATAAAAGAGGCAGACGCGGAAATCAAGAGATTAAAAAAGAACGGAGAGGCATCTGCACCCGAAATAATCCGGACATCACCTGATAGGAGTAACCAAAAAGAGACTCATGATGAGCACGGACAGATCGTGCAACAGCTAAAAGAGCAGAGCCGGCTCCTTATCGAAAACGGCAGGAAAATGGATGAGCTGAAAAATAATTTGGAACAGCATCATCAACAAATTATGAGCACCAAGTCTTATGCAGAGGCAGCGGCAGTCCGCTCTACCTTGCACCCACCTTCACAGAATGCATTGCATTCTGTAGTCGTCACGTCTCAGGAAGAAACAGACACAGGCGACCAAGTGCTCACTAAAGTTAGAGAAGCAGTCAACGCCAAGGAGGGATGGATTAGAGTAGAAAGGACTCGAAAAGGAAAGGACAAGAAAGTGATTATGAGCTGCAACACAGAAGAGGACAGGCAAAAGATAAAGCAAAGACTTGAAAATGCCGGGAAGAATTTGGTAGTGGAAGAGGTTAAAAACCGAGACCCACTTCTAAGGCTCGCGGACGTCCTCACGGTGAACACCGATGAGGAGGTTCTTAAGGCCTTTAGGAAACAAAACCGCGACATCTTTCACGGCCTGAAAGAAGAGGAGGACAGACTTGAGATTAAGTTTAAAAGGAAAGCCCGTAATCCACACACCAACCACGTCATCCTCAGCGTATCACCAGTCATATGGAAGAGAGCGATCGAAGCGGGAACTGTGTACGTGGACCTCCAACGCATCCGAGTGTTTGACCAGTCGCCACTGATACAGTGCTCGCGATGTCTCGGATATGGTCACAGTAAAAAGTACTGCACAGGTCCAGCGGACCTCTGCAGCCACTGCGGAGAACCACACCTCAAGGCGCAGTGTCCACAGTGGCTTGCAGGAGGCGAACCCTCATGCAGAAACTGCACCGCAGCAAACTTCGACCGCAGTGACCACAACGCCTTCAGCAACGACTGTCCTATACGCCGGAAGCGCGACACTATAGCGCGCATGTCGGTGGCGTATTGCTGAGGGCGCCCAAGATGATAAACACCGGTACCAAGTGCTCCAGTGCAACCTCCAAAGAAGAAAGCTAGCCACTGAAGAGTTGATGTTTGAAGCAACAAACAGGAAAGTTGCGATAGCACTGATCCAGGAACCCTATGTGGGCGGGTCTGATAGCATGAAGTCATATCGTGGAGTAAGAATTTACCAGAATACCGGAGCAGGCATAGTCAAAGCAGCCATTGCTGTATTTGACGCCAATCTAGATGTTACACAACACCCTGGGCTCACCACGAACAACATAGTAGTGGTGACCGTAAGCACAAGGCAATGGAAACTCACACTGGCTTCATTCTACTTTGAACCGGATCAACCCATAAGTCCGTACCTGGATCATCTCACCAAAATTGCTAAAACCACAACAAAGAGGCTAATTATTGGAGGCGACTCGAATGCGAAGAGCTCCTGGTGGGGAAGCCCGGTGATTGACCATAGGGGGGACGACGTGGCAGGTGCACTTCACGAGCTTGGCCTCCACATATTGAACCACGGAGATATTCCAACTTTCGACACAATTCGCGGCGGGAAGCACTACACTAGTTTTGTTGACATTACGGCCTGCACCAATGACATGCTTGACCTAGTGGAGGACTGGGAAGTCGCCCAAAACCTCACGTGCGCTGACCATAACGGCATTCGCTTCAGCATTAAGCTGAAGAAATCTGGGGGGGTAAGTGTCAAAAGAACCACCAGAATATACAATACTAAAAAAGCCAATTGGCAAGCTTTCCATGACGAATTAAAACAATTAGAAACAAAGTATAACCTAGGAACTGAAACGATATTGAGAATTAATACAACAGAACAATTAGAAAATTTTATAAATAAATTTCATAAAGCCATTACAGAATCCAGCAACTTAGCAATACCATTCGTAAAGAACACTTCGACACTTACCCTACCTTGGTGGACTGAGGAACTCGCGAAGATGAAGCGGCTGGTCACCACTAGGAAGCGCAGAATCAGGAACGCCGCACCTAGTCGAAAACAAAGTGTGGTGGACGCGTATATTAAAGCTAGAGACGAGTATGAATTAAAGGCCAAGGAGGCTCAGATCGGAAGTTGGAAAGATTTCTGTAAAAAACAGGATAAGGAAAATTTATGGGAGGGGATTTATCGGGTAATAGGGAGGACAACCAAGAGAGTGGAGGATATTCCATTGGAAGAAAATGGCATCACACTCGACGCAAGAGGGTCGGTGGAGTTGTTAGCCAGGACGTTCTACCCCGAAGATCTGAGGGAGAACGATAACAGAACGCATCGAGAGACAAGGAACCGAGCATCTGAGGTTAACCTCCAACCACCTGAGGAACAGAACGATCCACCGTTCACAAAAACTGAATTGCTCACAGTACTCAACTCCTTGAACCCCAAAAAAGCGCCTGGCGCCGACGGCTTCACTGCAGACATATGCAGCCATGCCATAAAATCCAACCCGCAACTTTTCCTGGATATGGTCAACAAGTGTCTGGAGCTCCATTATTTTCCGACCATCTGGAAAGAAGCTACAGTCATAGTGTTGAGGAAACCAGGAAAGGTCTCGTATACAACGCCCAAGTCTTACCGTCCTATAGGACTCTTACCGGTAATGGGCAAAATTTACGAGAAAATGTTGGTCGCCCGAATCAAACATCACTTACTACCGAGACTGAACCCTAACCAGTTTGGATTCATGCCCCAAAAGAGCTGCGAAGACGCCCTCTATAAACTAATGCATCACATAAACACTAAACTCAGCGAGAAGAAAATTATAGCCGTTGTGTCATTGGATATAGAGGGCGCCTTCGACAGTGCCTGGTGGCCAGCGATTAGAGTCCAACTGGCAAATATGAACTGTCCCCTTAACATCAGGAAAGTCTTTGACAGTTACCTTGACCAAAGGAAAGTTACGGTGAGGTACAACGGGGAAACTTTCACCAAGGCGACCAACAAAGGGTGTATCCAAGGGTCTATAGGTGGACCAATTTTGTGGAACGTGCTCCTGGACCCTCTCCTGAATACTCTTGTGGACGAAGGACACTACGTACAGGCGTTCGCCGACGACATTGTTATGGTGTTCGACGGTCATACAGCACAACATTTGCAAAGACATGCCAATGCCGCTCTCGAAACCGTCAGGGTTTGGGGAGTTGAAAATAAGCTCAAATTTGCGCCCCATAAGACAAATGCTATGGTAATCACACGCAAGCTTAAATTTGACACACCACACCTGAGCATGGGCGGGATCGACATTGTCATGTCAAACGAAATTAAGATCTTGGGAGTGACGTTTGATGACAAACTCACTTTCAAACTGCACGTAACAAATGTTTGTAAAAAGGCACTTAATGTGTACAAACAGCTTGCAAGAGCAGCGAAAGCGAGTTGGGGCCTCCATCCGGAAGTGATCCGAACAATATATACGGCGACCGTCGAACCCATAATTCTGTACGCTGCGAGCATTTGGGCACCAGCAACCGAGAAACTTGGAGTGCAGAGACAGCTCGGTAGTGTACAAAGAGGATTTGCGCAGAAAATATGTAAGGCTTATCGCACGGTCTCCCTAAACTCGGCACTGGTTCTGGCAGGAGTGCTCCCGCTTGATCTTCGTGTACGCGAGGTAGCTTCGCTATACAGGATCAAAAAGGGGGCGGGCTTGCCCGAACTGAAGGACAGGGAGATCGAGCGACCAATGCCTGCAACAGAAGCGCCACATCCCGCTGTATTGGCAGACCTTGAGTTGACTTGCCTTAGAGACCAGGACAGCGTAGACGCAAACAGTAACTGTGCAGTAAAAATTTTTACCGACGGCAGCAAGGTTGAGGGAAGGGTCGGCGCGGCGCTGTCCGTATGGGAGGGCGAAGCGGAGACCAAGACCGTTAAGCTTTGCTTGCCGGCATACTGCACAGTATACCAAGCAGAATTGTTTGCCGTCTGCGAAGCCTCAAGGCTGATAAAGAAACACAAGGCGGTCACGTTCGGCATATACAGCGACTCAATGGCGGCTTTACAAACCATTACCAACCTCGGCTCCCTCCATCCGTTAGCCGTCGAGACACGAGATAACATAACACAGTCATCTCGACAAAACAAAGTTGTATCTTTGTATTGGATCAAAGCACACGCAGGATTGGAGGGAAACGAGAGGGCAGATCAACTCGCCAAGGAAGCCGCCATTGTGTCGTTTAAAAGGAAACCCAACTATGATCTATTTCCCGTCTCATTCGCGAAGCGACAACTCCGGCAGCAGTCGATTCGCGAATGGGATGCGAGGTATAAATCGGGAGTAACTGCAGGAATAACGAAAATCTTTTTCCCGGACGTGACCGCCGCGTACAGTATTATTCGGAAACTTGAACCGACCTGCCTCAACACCCAACTATATACCGGCCATGGGGGATTCTCCGAATATTTATACCGCTTTAAATGTAAGGAGAGTCCCGCATGCGTCTGTGACCCTGACGAAAACGAATCCGTCCCCCACATCCTCCTTGAATGTCCAGTATTTGGTTTTAAAAGATTCGAAATCGAACAGATGTTGAACATAAAATTAACAGTTGATAATGTAAGTACTATAATGGCGGATAAACGTAGGGAAAAATTTATTAACTACTGCTTAGAAATAGTAGAAAAGGTTGTTAAGAGAAATAAGCAATAAAAAGTATGATGACCGTATATTGTGTGTAATATGTGAGTACATCATACAATGTATAAGTATATTGTTAATTAAGAAAAATAAGCATAGTTAAGATATAAAATAAGACCTAAAATGTTAACTAGTTATATAAAAATTGTATAGCATAGTATTGTAAAATAAGATAAGTAAAAATGTATTAATAAAATGTATATTATACGCCTGAACCCCAAAAAATCCCAAAAATAAAGAAATAAAAAT